>BMAO01033832.1:0-29976 GCA_019973975.1 Trichonephila clavata | reverse complement strand
ACAAAGTCTGCCTTCATTTGCAGCATGTAAGCTAATTAGCTGATTTTTGGTAAATTTTTAAAAAATGACATTAAAACACGTCAATTTATATATATATTATACATATATATATATATATAATATATATATATATATATATATATTTACAATCCTTCTATCCAGAAACTTATTTGATCCAAATGATTCGAAATTTTTACTCTATGTGGAATGCATGTTTCATTTAGTAGAAAGATGGGAAGAGGGGGAGTATAAATAGGTAAATTTTATTCACAAGTTTTTAAAGTTAAGCGTTCTTTTCATTACATGTGCGGAAAAGATGCTCTGCCATGGTTTGAGAGTATATTTCATCAAATGACATCGTGGATTGTTTTGGACAGCTATGTATTTATCAGTTTGTTAATTTGAATAAATTATAGCGATTAACATATTCTTTCGAATTCATTGCTAATTTAGAAGATTGTAAAAATAGACTATCTACGAGATCTATCCTCTCTTTTACGAGTTTTCAGACTTTCAGCCAAATGGCACTTTAAGCTCACGCAATGCCTCAATACAAGTGAACGCACTCCGAATAACATAAAAACAGTTAGTGAGAATCGAAATGATAAAGATGAATAGATTAGATTAGTAATGATGTGGATGATTTGCCACATTGGTTCGTGCCGTAGTACATCGTCGTACTCTTTTTGCAATCAGGATTAGGAAAGTTTTCTTATAGTCAAGGTTGAGGGTTGCATCTCATTCAGATAAGTATAAATATATTGTTACCCTTTAGCTTGTCTTGAGTGTTCTACGACACTGCTAAGTGGCAGTGCTATTAAGGCCGTATAACTCCTATGAAAGCTGTTTTAGGACGACATTGGGATGCTCGCAGGTGAACTTGATGGTTCACAGTAAGTGTGAGAGAGTCCAAGCGAATCTGGAAGTAAGTCGGAGAGAGAATTGACTGGAGTGAGTTTGAAGAATGTAGAAATGTATCTCTAGCATCTGTAAAGTTTTAGTTTCCCTTTTTGTGTCTCCTTACAGATCGAATACGTCACGCCTTCCAAACCTCACGTGATGCAGAATAGTTTCTGTTTGGCGTAGCTAGTATTACAATTCGGCTATTGGTACTAGTCACCTCTCACGTGGAGATTCTGAAGCAGGAGATTGGCGTGGGAACTACGCCAGCACACTCTCTGTCGGTAAAGGGAGGTCAGAACCTTAGAACATAAGCGTCGGGGTGTCTGGTATTGGATAATTTCCCACACGAAATTCCCTGACTGTTGAAATGTCACTAGTTCTCTAACAGGAAATTAGTTCTTTGTTAGAGACTGCCGCAACATACTACGCAGTCATCTCTTAAAGTTTTAACTGAATAAATGCAATTTGTTCCTGTTTCTTGAGAGTCGTCATTTTCGAGTTTGTTTCAATAGCTGCTCCACCCATGCTACGTTCGAATCCCCCCGGGAATCTTAATAAGGAGCAAGATCTTCACCTCAACCAACATCAGGAGAAGATACCTCGACAAATTAAGAAAGAGCGAAGCATCATGTAAAAGGTTATTTTAATTTTTTTTGATATATTACCTCACATTAGGTTCCATGCGAGCCCTCATTTAAAGAATTCCGTACAAGCTAGCTGGGGAGATCGATGAGTATTATTTTAAAAATTGATCCATGTGGAAAAAGATTTATTCCAGCTTGTAAGACGACAATACACCATTATTTCGAATAAAACAGTATTTAATTTGTATAATTACTAGATTCTTCACACAGAAATTTTTCTCATTATTGACATCAAAGCATACGATAGCAAATCTACATTTGCTTATTGTAATTATTTAAAAGTCAATTAGTTATATAACCAAATATATAGCCGAATCACGCAACAGTTCTCAGACAATTCATTGCCATTTAGAAAAATCAGCTCTAAATTTCCACTTTGCGGTCTCTTTTATGTAATGCATTCAACCTATACTCCTAGTAATTTTGGTTCAGTGTCAGATGGTGTAGTAGGCACCTGAATAGACATTCAACGATAATCTGGTTGTATGCCAGTAGGGAGAGATATCAACCCCAATGTCATATCCATCACATGATCAGGGTTTACAATTATGAGATCTAACACCTTGGAGAACTCATATAAAGCCGTCATCAGAGCCGTCTTTAAGGTATCCGACTACCCTAAAATTGTGATTTTTGCCAGAAACTGACAATTTTTTTTAAGATTTTATTTATAGGCCATCTTATTAGCTTTATAAAAATACCAAGTTTATTATTTTCCGTTCAATGAACAAAAACTTCAAGCGTTTTAGTAATAGCAAATGCCATTACATTATGCAAGATGTCATACTTTAAAAAGTGTTCTACTCGAAATGTGTGTTTTTTAAAAAATACTCAAACGGGGCCGGCGATTGCTAAAAAAGTTTTGAAAATAATTAACTGAATTTCTTTGTGTATGTTCTGTATAATAGTAGAACTGTTTTAACCTTCAGATTTATCAATCACTGTTTTATAACAAAGTTTATAGTCCCTTATGTGAATATAACCACTGTTTCTTTAAGCAATTTCATGTAACAACAAAGATAAAGTGCTCTAGTTATTGTAAAAATTAAAATATTTCTAATCTTGAAGGTCACTTCAAAAATGAATAACATAGCAACACATCAAAATTGAAAATCTGTTCATAATCTTTTGGTACAGAATGGGCCACGTTTATGTTATTTTTTGTCAATTTACCCCCATTTTCTCCCATTTTAGTAATAATAATTTCTTTTTCTCTTCATAATTTTAACATATTTTTCTTAAAATGCACCAAAATCCAATCTAAAAATAACTAAAAAATCCCCATATCTTTATTTCTTTAAAAAAAGTTATCGCAACCAGTCGGATGTCTTAACCTCCCTGGCTCCCTAGGTATTGATATATTGAATTAGTCGCCAAATCTGAAAATGGTACATGCAATAAGTCACTAAATCTAAAAATGATATAATATTATAATTTTAACATGAAATAAATACAACAGAAAAAAGGAATATTAACGTATTGCATATCTAGATATAAATTTACACTATTTTAAGTGTTCATTACACAAAATTTGTAACAATGTGCTACTTTTGCTGAGCAGAGATCCGCAGAGGAAGGTGTTTTCAAAAATCGACACACAAGAGTTACGGGGTGTTATAAAAAAAGTCCCTTTTATCAGCTACAGATTTAAAATCTAACAAGTATAGAGATATGCAAAAAACTTTTTTTTTGTTTAATTTGCAATTCAAATAAAATTAACTCATTAAAACCTTCTTTATCCTTCAATCTGTATTGTTTAATTTTTCCATTCACTCGAGTGAAGAACGGGTATATCAGCTAGTGATACAATACTTTTAAGCAAAATCTACAATGCGACTGTAACCTCTTAAGTGTCACTGGCGTATGTAGAACTCTCGCTTAGTCAAAGCGTTAGTTGTCTCGGATGTACACTGGTGTCAGAAATTAAGAGAATTTGCATATTTTAGTGAATTGCATGAAAATAACTGAACTGAATGAAAAACCACTGCTTCCAGATAAAAATGCAAATCTTGTACGGCAAATACACTCACTTCCAAAAGTTAAGCACGAAGATGTAAAATGCAAAAAAATCCACAAATACTGCTTTGATTGACACAAAATTTGGCAGTAAAGTAGCATATAACAAAAAAGCATATACATAAAACAAAATCAATAATTAGATACAGAAATGAAAACAATATTAAATTTTTGTAAGTTATCAGATAATGTTATCCTTGAGACTTAAACAGAACTATGCATAAAGTGAAAATAAACAGCATAAAATGAAAAAAAGGACATTAATAGGGTATGTGATCTCCTTTCATCTGTATGCAAAGTTTACACCTTCTAACCATACCTTCAATTAGGTGGTCAACCACCGCTGAATTAAGCAATCGCCATTCTTCTTGTAGAGCAGTTTCCAGCTCAATAAGAGTGGCTGGATTAGGGAAACTTGAAGATACATCACGACCGAGAGCATCCCAAAGATTTTCAATGGGATTAAGGTCGGGCGAATATGCTGGCCACGCCATACGCGCAATCCCTTCACTCTCCAGGTAGTCATCGACGATGTCAACTCTATGGGGACGTGCGTTATCGTCCATTAAAACAAAAGTAGGGCCAACTGCTGCAGCGTGCAATCTCACAATGGGTTCTAAGACTTCATTTCGATACCGGACAGCCGTCACAGAACCCCGTTTAAAGATGTGCAGGTCGGTGCGGTATCCTAATGAAATCCCTGCCCACACCATAATGCTTCCGCCTCGGAATGCGTGATGTTCGGTGATGTTTTGGGGCTGATTGCGTGTTCCTTGTTTTACGCCGTATCCTTATACACTTGTCATCTGACTCCAGAGCAAATCAGTAAACATGACATTGCCCCAGTCAGACACAGTTCAATTGCCATATTCCCAGCACCACTTTAATCGTGCCCCTCTTGATCGGATGGATAGAGGAACACAAACTCGAGGTACCCGGGCATACAGTCCATTCATATGTAATCTTCGGCGTTCAGTAGCTGCAGATATAGCCTTACCACTGGACGCTGTAAGCATAGATGTCACACGTGTGGGGGTCGCTCTGAGATTCCGCTTGGCTACAATAGCAATATATCGATCTTACGTGGGGGGTTGTAACCCTTGGGCGACCGCCTTCGGGCCTTCGGACAACTCTCTGTGTGGTTTGGAATTGTTTCCATAAACGTGAAATTACAGAATGATGAACGCTGAAGAAAAGAGCAACATCTGAGATAGACTGTCCTGCTTCAATGCGCCTCACAGCACGCCAGCGCTCAGAATCTTCCATTCGTTTTCTGGAAGTTATAGAAACACGTATGTCTTGAAAACAAATTGCACGAAAGTTTTTTAAACACCTTTATCAGCACTTACAATCAACTTCTGTAACCCTTCATAAAGCTGGCTTCTTATAAGACTGCTCTTTTTGCATATTTCTTGACTTGAAAGCACGATTGGCTGTTACCTAACATATTTGCATACTTCCATCTACCTCTGCAGTGAGTTGTATCCTCTTCAATTCTGATTGGCTTCCGGAAATTAGCATTTTCCTCTCCGTGCTTAACTTTTGGTATTGAGTGTACTTAATCGTACATGTGTGTAGGCGGAGCAAGGAGAAAAATAGGCTTTATAAGCGCGTGTAAGAAGGCGTATTTCGTTCGCCAGCACTCCTCTTTGAATTTCTGGGTGTTAGTTTGAAGCAATTGGTCCAATTCAAATTACAACAGGAAAAATGAGTAACCACTAACATTTAGAATGGAATAATGTGGCGAATTGCTGGGAGGCTAGAAGAAGGTTAATGTCGAGCTCAAATTTGTAGAGAGTTCAATTTAACGCTCAGCGTCACGTGTAACTTATGGAAACAGTACTAGGATACTGAATTCATCGAGAGAAAGCCTTGGAGATCGTTCAAGAGCCACGACGGTCAGAGAAAATTGCCCTTGGTCGATTATAGTGAGGCGTAACAAAGGAGCTACACCTTCTCAGATTTCTCAATACTTGTATGCAGCGACAAGAACCCGTATTTCAAGTATGGCATCACAAGTCGGGACCTGTATAGCTGTAAGAGGTGGCCATACTCCCTATTAACCCATTTCTTTTGTTTATTCTACAACCGCTGTTTTATACCTTCCAACACCAACGAGTGTTACGCTCGATCATGCGTGTGCATCGCAATTGTTGAATGGTTATTTGTTTTGTATTGTATGAAGGTATGTACACATCAAAGTTCATTAATATCATTCCAGTAGTTCTAGTGATAATAGATCAAGTCTGAAAATTCTCTTAATTTCTTACACCTGTGTATATACACGTCTTTCCGAAGAAACGATCTTTTCTGTGCACTGTATCCATAAAGTTATTCCGAAGGCTTTAAAATGCAATAAAAGAACATTTACAACGTTTGCGAAGGATTTGCTTACTTCAGAGAATTTGCTTATTTATTCCCCCCCCCCCAATGCATCAGATACGCGTGCCTACTCACAAAATGGCTTGCATTGGGGAGCGAATCACGTTACTTTAATTACTTAAGTAAAGGGATTTATTATAAACCGTACAAATTATCAAGATAAGTGTTAATTTTTGCATATAATTTTTTTATGCCCAGCCCATGAGGTCGCAGGTTATTAAACTTGTTCTTAACTTAGTATTGTTCAATTCATTGCAAAATACATTGTGCAGTACTGATACATTTATAAGTGCATTATGTCAGTATTAACATGTATTTTATTTTTATTATGTGAGAATGCATTTTTGTTTTTTTACGTTCAGTAAATTAATAATTTTTTTTCAAATAATCTTTTTATTTTCAATCTCTTTTAGAGTTATCACGCCCCCTTCGGGGGGCACCCCACTATTTAAGAAACACTGCATCGTTGTAGTCAGCTTACGTAGTAATGTCATTTTGAGTGCATAGTAACAGCAAACTGCACACGCACGCGCACATACATGATTCACTAGGCGGTGGTTCGTTCACTATAAATAAAATTTTTTCCCTTCATTTTTCACAGTCCAATTTTTTGCACCCCAGACACGTGTCTCAGCGGAAAAGCGGCCCTGCATATAACGGTAAAGTGATGTTAATTCAAAGCGAAAAATAGCAAACCTCATGATTCAAATTTTCCGTGTTCATTATCTTTAATTCGCGACATCAATGAAATTAATTCAAATTATTGCGTGCGTTATGCATTTTTGCATTATGTATTATTGAGTGTACTGTGCATAAAAGTACTAACATATTACCCAAAGCTGCAATACCACTACAAAGCTTTAATTTTTTTAAAAAAAGTGCACATGCTAAGTAGAAATGGCTCATATTCTAATTTTTGAAA
This sequence comes from Trichonephila clavata, assembly GCA_019973975.1. Taxonomy (NCBI): domain Eukaryota; kingdom Metazoa; phylum Arthropoda; class Arachnida; order Araneae; family Nephilidae; genus Trichonephila; species Trichonephila clavata. Next base: position 23,109 of record BMAO01033832.1, on the reverse strand, counting down.
TTTTAAAACATGCATTGTTTTCAGTGATGAATTACGGCATTAATATGTGGTTAAACACATTTTTAAAAAGTGTTTTTAAAGGATTTAAAATAAATGAAATGGTTGAATTTTGAAATGTGTCTACTTCTTAATATCCTGCAGAGCAACTATTCTTGTAATTTTGTACCTCTTCTATCTTTGCTTTTAGCAATACATTACTTTGTATCACTTTTTATAATGGATTCCAAGGAGCTCTCTTTTTCTCTTAATTCAGCTTGAATGCCGGCTGATTTGGAATTTTTTCGAACTAAAGAAACTCCTTGGTGTCTCTCCTTTGAACTTCTGGATTTAATTACATTTGAAGAGGATTCTCTTCTTAAAGTGGATTCTAAATCCTCCTCCTTTTTAGAGGAATCTTCTACAGCAAATGATGTTCTTGATTTTCTGGTTATTAAATCCTTCTTCTCTTCTGATGCTTCCATCTTGCTTGCTTTCAAGACAGACTTTAAATGCTGTTCGATGACTCCTTCGTCATGCTTACTGACATTGCCTTTTGACACGCTGCTTTTCATCTCTACCACGGAAGGTGTTTCTTTTTTCTTCTGTGTTTCTTTAGATCCCATTGATCCAGACAGGCCTTTTTCGGCATCTCTTTTGTTTGATGCTAACTGTTTGTTGCTTTCTTTACTAGGAACTACGACACTTGTTTTGGATCCTTTTGATCCTCGTTTCATACCTTTTTTAAAGGTGCCCGAGCTAATATTACCTTTGATGGATCTCGATTTATCCCCGAGTTCAGACGCATGATCTTTTGGCGGATGTTTAGCAGTTTTGCTTTGACTTCCAGAAGTGGCACCAGTCGGTTGTCTTGCTGTAGAATCCCTTTTTATATTTGCATTCTTCGATGCTGCTTTTGGCAATTCTTTGCTTTCAATGACTTCTTTCTCTGCAGAAAAATCTTGATCTCTTTTCATTTCTTTCTCTTGATCGCTTTTCTCATCTATTGCATGATCTTCACTTTCTTTCATCCGCTCGCTTTGGGATTTTTGCTCGCTGCTTTTAAAATCACTGTCTTCATTTCCTAATAATTTCCTGTCACCCTCAGTAATGTTTTCGTCATAATTGCTTGCGGAATCAGTTTCATGTTGGTCTACCTTCTCCGAGTGATTAGGGCTTGATTTTATACTCGGATCTTTTTCATGACTAAAAACTTTATTCTCCTCCTTCGCGTTTTCATCTTTTGCTGTCATAAGCTCTTTCCTCAGATCCTTCATCTTTTCATCGTCAGGCTTAAACTCGTTCCTCTGATCCTTCATTTTTTCATTTATTTCTGTAGTAAAACCTTCCACTTCATTCTTCTCTTTTTCATCTTTTTCGGGTGCAATACTCTCATGTTTCGTATTCTCATTTTTTTCAAGCGTTGACTCTTTAATCTCATTTGCCACCTTTTCCTCCTTTTCAAGCGTAAACATTTTATTCTCATCGTTCATCTTTTCATCTTTTTCAGGTGAAATTTTTTCATTTTCATCCTTGGCCATTTTATCTTCATATTGTTTACTGTCCGATCCATCTTCATAATTTTCTGATAATCCAAAATCGTTATCCAGTGTTTCCATATCATCAAATAATGTATCAACAGACTCGGGTTCTAATTCTTTTGGAACCTCTCCTGGTATTTCAATGTCTTCCTCTTTCGCCTCTTTCGCAGGAATATTCCCTTCAATTATTTCAAATTCTTTTTCTTTTGCTTCTACAATAAGAACTCTTCCAGCTTCTATTTTATCTAAAATATCAACCAAGCATGCCTTGGTTTCCTCCCCTAGTTTTTCAATTTCTTCAGGTTTGGCTTCTTTGACTGGTATCCTTCCTCCTGGTCTTTCAATATCTTTTTCTCTGGCTTCCTCTACGGAAACTTTTTGTGGTTCTTCATCAAAATCTTCACTTAAATTTGCTATCTCATCGAATATCTTATCGTCAGTTTCTACCTCTCCTGGTATTTCGATGTCCATTTCCATAGCTTCTTTTGCAAGAACTGTTCTACCTGGTTTTTCAATGCTGGACTCATCTACTTCATGTACAGGAATTTTTCCTCCTGGTCTTTCAATACTTTTTTCTGAGGCTTCTCTCATATGAATCTTTTCCCCGCGAATGAAGCCGATTGGTTCTTCAGCTTCTTCAAATTCCTCTTGGTCTTCAGGGATACTATATAAACTCTTCAGATCCTCCTTTTTCTCGGGAGCTGCTTCTGGGAGAGCTTCTTGACACAAGCTAAACCATCGCTCCATTGTCTGAAAAAATATTCACTGATTTAAAATGTCTTCACTGAGAAATCTTAATTACATTGTAAAAGCTTCCCTTTCCCCCCGAATGGTGTAAAAAGTAGTGAGTCTCAATGCGCCCCTTCAGAATGGATTTCAGTGTTTATTAACGTTCTTTTAGAACAGAGGTTCCCAAACTTTTTGTCTCATAGACTCCTTGCCATGTTTTCGGTTTTGGGTTGACCCACTATTTACCTAATAAAGAGATTTTGAAAGTTTATCAATTTAAATATCTTTTTGACAGCTGGTATAGAGCTATACTTACTTTAAAATATTTAAATTTCTAATTGTCATAAAATATAGTGTTTAAAATCTAAGACACACATGTTAATTAATTAAATAAAAATTTAATTAATACTTGAAATAACTGCTACATAAAGCACCTGAGCAATAAACAAATGCTTTTAATGGGATAGATAAATCAGGTGCTTTATCCATTCTGATGTTTCTAAAATGGCTGATATCCGTTTCTATACATAAACTTTATTTTAAGATCTTCTTAGTGTCTATTCTGATCTGTTTCTCTCGTAATATGACATTTATTATTTCTGTCAATGTGACTATATTAATTAACTGCTTACTGTGGTATTACCATATGTATAGTCCAAACATCCTCAAACCTAGTTTCAAAGTCTGAATAAAGGACATTTAAATGTTGAACGTAGGTTAAAACGTCATTTCCTGGCAGATTGTTTGTGACAAATTGAGAAACTAGAAAAATTCAGGACGTCCAATATTATACTCTCCTTAGCTTTATTAGGGAAAGAAACGTCGAAATGTTGGTTCTTGTAACTGCAAATTAATTTCATTAAATTTAGTAAATAAATTTGTTAAATAGGTAAATCTGGTTTCCACCTGATCAAATTTTCTTTTAAAATAAAAGTCATGACCTGGTTTAGTGTGAGTCACTATCGTAGACCTCCATTTACACCTCATGGACCCCCAAATTATTTTTTCTCTGACGTGGATACCCTGTCTGATGTCATAAAGCCCTGGGGGTCTATATAGACCACTTTGGGAATCACTGTTTTAGAACCTGCACGAGATGGTTAGCATGGATTATTGGTAACCATCTAGGTTACCATCTCAATTTATTACACCTTCACAGTTTATTATAAAAAAATGACCACACAGCATACGGATAAGAAACTTCGATCAGTGCACTCAGTGATCTAATTGGATGAGATCCCTTTGAGTCCTTAAGAGTAAGTTTATTAACGTCGGACTATAAAGCCATAAAGGCTATGGGTGGAATGTCCAAGGAAACCGAGCTCCCCGCTACAAAGCGATCCCTCTGGAAAAAAGTCACCCCTGCGTCCAGTCTCTATTATATATAAACAAAATATTAGCTTACATTTCTTACGCAGTAGGACTCATTAAATTTACATATTACAATTTAAAGGTAAATTAACGAAATACATATGTAATTATATCTATTGCAAGGTACAAACATACAAAGCTGAAAATAATAATAAAAATCATAAAGAATAAAAGAAGGAAAAGTAACGTACATTCTTCAAGCATTTTTCCAAATACTATAAAAATAATAAAGATATACAATAAAAATACACCGTACTAACCCCCCCCCCCCATTTGTGACCACATAAGAGTATCGATTTTAGTCTAGAGTGAATGGAAAAATTTCTAATGATAGACGGGAACCAGGTTTTTTTTAGAATTTGGAGATGGGGAGACCAAATGAAAATCCTAGTTAGCGAACACATAATGGTCAGCTTCCCCAACAGAACCACAAAGACTATCGGTGGAAGCTCCTATTTGAAAGCGATGCAAATAAGAGACAAATGGGCCATGGTTCGTTAAGAATTGCGTGACGTAGCTGGAATAAGGATTTAAATCTAAACTGGGTTTGGGAAAGAAGGATTAGAGCTATTGGCGGAATGCCCAAAGGAACCGAGCTCATCTGAAGAGGGCTTAAAGCTACAAACCGATCCCTTGGGAAACAACCACCCTAAGTCCAGTCTTTATTAAAAAAAAAATAAAAGTTAACATTTTAAGCAGCAGATACAGTAAAATAAAAATAAAAAGTGCAAATTTAAAGGTAACTGCACGGTATACATGCGTGTACGTGAACAAAATACAAATATGAAAAGCAAATATAAATAATAAAAAAATAAAACAAAAGGGGTAAAGGGATGGAAGAAAGAATATACAAATTCCAATTTTCTTACAAATACATAAAAAAAAAAAAAAAATTATCCAAAAACACAAATGCACCATGAAGACAAAAAAAAGATAGGAAACATAAATAATAATAATAGTAATAATAAAATGTTTCTTTCGAATCTTATTTTCAGTTGACGTCACCACTTCTTGTTGATATCATCCCCCCCCCCTTAATTGATCCTTCAGTTTAAAGAAAAAGGAAATGATCCAGCACCGGTAGGAGGATTACTTTTTTTTCCAAGACCCATTTTTTTAAAGAAATATAAAGAAAAAAACAGCAGAGTAAAATAAATAAATAAATAAAGAGAGAAAATAATAGATCTAGTAATTTAGAGCCATAGTCAAATGACGAGAATGGCAACTGATCTGTCACAGCACTCTTCAAATTTTCTTATTACGCCAACTTGAATATTGATAGATTGATATTCATCTGTCAGTCCCTCAACATGACAGGTTTTTTCCCCCTTAGGAGCTTGCTTTCTTACGAGATTAAACCATCTTTGCTTATCCGAGAGATCTTTCTCTTACAGGGTTTACTGTAATATAAGGGTTACTCAAATGAAAAGTGGGCATATGTAATTGCGTCAAAATGAGTGCAGCTATAACAGAGCCACCGAATAGGGATACGAAAGACGGTAAGAAGTATTCCCCGCATAAAAATTTAACTGTGAAATCTGTTAGTGGTAGAGGAAATTAATCGAAAGTAAAGTCACGCCATGTAAGGATGCGTCTAGATCGCAACAACGTGTGGTAGTCCGGCTTCTGATTGCAGGAGGTGAGTTTAATACGGACATCTATCGACGAATAGTGTCAGTCTATGGCAAGCATTGCTTAGGTAGAACGTCCTGGAATAGTTAGTTGAAAAGTTTTCGATAAGGGTAGCAAACGATATCTGATCTCCGTGATAATGTTCATCCACATGTTTCCCATGAAACCAAGGCGACTTTGAAAAAAATCCATTTGGAAATGTTAGAACACTCACTATACAGTCCGAATTTGTTCCCCGGTGACCTCTAAGCCTGTAGGCAACTTAAAATAGTATTACGTTTTAATTTGGACGATGAAATGCAGGAAGTTGCGCAGCGCTTTCTCTAGAATCAATCTCGTTCTAGAGTGAAGACATAAACTTGGGGCCGAAACTATGGAACTTGAGTTAAACTCCCATAGCAATTTCTTTTTATTTCCAATAAAATCATTCTTTTTATTGAACTTGTTCTCTTTACATTTGGGCAACCCTTATAGTTTACGCATCCTCTAGAATGCATTAACAAATATTTCTTGTTTTCAACCCCCACCCCACCCCTGCATGTCATTCATTACTTACTTTTTCCCCCAGTTACCAAACGCACACATAATCACAGATATGATGCACATCTATATACACCAGGGGTGGGCAGACTTTTCCGGGGTACGGGTTACTTCTAATTTTTTCAAGGTGTTGCGGTCCACCCAGTGGCGTAGGTGTAGTGAGCTAAAAGAAAGTATACAATACAGTCGGACCTCCATTTTACGAACCTCTATTTTATGAATTTCTCTACTTCGTGAACTTTTTCGCGGAGCCATGAGCTGTTTACAATTTTCTTAGTAAAATAGCCTCCAAATAGCGAAGTGGATTTTCTGTTCAACGAAATTTTCTCTTATCATTCGATTTTTTTCCCACCGTAATTTTTTAAAATACCGTATTTAGTCGAATCTAAGCCGCACCCCCCCCCCCAATGTTAATGCTACTGAAAATCGGTCGTGGCTTAGAATCGAAGGGAAAAAATGTGTTGGATGGGTATTTAGAGCAATTATATATGTATACAGCTTCATGTATGTATTTAAAAGTTTTATACTGATAAAATAACTAATAATTCACTTCTTTTAATTTTCCTTTTAAATTTATTTTCATTTCGTAAAATTGGATACCGATAAATTACATTTTAGACTATTTTTCAATTTTAGCAAAATCTTGTTGAGAATTTGGGGGTGCGACTTAGAATCGATGACGGCTTAGATTCGAATAAATACTGTATTTCCTGACATGGAACGATTATTAGGTCTTAGTGAAGGCAGTCACCTCAAAATGTCTTGGCGGTCCACCGGTCGATCGCGATCGACTTAATGCCCACCCCGGATTTATACAATCTACTTTGTGTTTCTGGTAAAATTACGAATGTTTGGTGTAATTTGTGGCAATATCTTGGACCAATAAAACCCCCCAGACTTTTTCCTAATGTAATTCTTAAAATTCAACTTCATTCCTGATGTACTATTTGGTTAAAATTTAAAGTAATACATCGCCTCTATAGAAGGTGGTTTTCAAATATCTTCTCATTTTTCAGTTATGTGCTGAAAGTTGATATATCTATTACTATAACATTTTAAGACCAGTTAAATATTGGTATGAAATTGTTTACTGATTGTTTTTAAGTTTAGTAACTGCCATTTTTATAAAATATATTCTTTTCAGTTTGTCAGCGGTGAAATTCATATTCACGTTACATTTTTCTTTAAATCAGAAAAGAAACAAAATGAGAGATTTGAATGCTGAAAAATGTAATCATTTCATGTATCTAATTACAAAAATAATTGTTGTTCTGATACAAGTATTTGCGATTTTACATACAAATTGAGTTTATTATGCGACAGGCCTTTAAGTAATTTCAAAGATATTTCAACATCGTTTCAGCATTATTGAATCTCCCTTATTCCCCAAGGTATTTCTTAGCTCCAGAAACATTCTTGGCAGAGCTACAATAGCTTTACCTAGAGCATCCCGCACGTGCTCTCCGAGATTTAGGTCTGGGGATATGACTGGCTTCTGTAACCTTTGAATATTTTCAGTCTCGAAGTGTTCGTCGTCCTGCCTAATCTTGTGGAGATGACAGTTATCGTCTACACAAATGAAGTACACCCAACTCTTTTTTTACATAGTACACACGTTCCATAGAAAACCGTGCAAAAAAAATCGTGTATAAAAGTACATGCGACTTATAGTAACTTTAGGGATATATGTTCCACAACTTTAAAAGAATCCTACAAGATGAAAAATCTCTAAATATTTTCCAAAAAAACCACGCAAAAAAAAAAGTAATAATAAAATCTTTGTTATGTATTTATAAAACACGAATAATTTATTTTTGTTGGAAAATAAAAAAAATTATAATTAGTGTACAGCAAAAATTCAGTCTATAAGTACTTACAACATATAAACATTGAAAATGAAACTAAAAATGCAACTACTAACAACTATTTATTAATTGCTACTTGATAACAAGCGTGCCAGTTATTATGAACTGGATCAAAAATGCTATTATCAGTAGATGTGTCAGATATGTCTAGCACAAATGTCGGCTTTGATTCAAATGAAAAAATTTGTTCGCTATTAACAGCCTTTCTTTTAACACGCTTTTATAAGTTTCACTTGCATGTAACAGAATCTTAGAACTCGATTTTTACCCACTTAAAAAGATCGGATTCATTCGAAATTTCGCACACTTGTCAAGGACCGATGACAATACAATAATTTCATAATTTTGTTCCATTGTCCTTTTCAGGATCGTCAGGAATAAGGATAATCAGATTTGGCGACAATTCCATATACCATTTCCAGATTTGGCGACTTATTGCACATATCATTTTTAAATTTGGCGACTAGTTCCATATAAGATTTTCAGATATGGCGACTAATTTCATACATCATTTTCAGATTTGGCGACTAATTTCAGATTTAGCGACTAAAAGAATGTTGTAACCCTAAAGCGAGTGTTTTGAATTTAAAGCTAATTATATGCACGTATAAAATACACTTGCGGTTAATAGAAATAAAACACGAACTCATTCAGGAACTCCGTGGCTTCGGGTTTAATCCCAGCCACGTCACCTTGTTGAAAAACAAGAAAACCCAAGCAAACATGCCAATTTTTCTGGTAACCCTCCCTAGGTGCCCGGTTAACATGGGCATTTTCAATATCACACACGTTGGTTCTTTAGAGTTAAGCCTGAGCCTCTAAATCAATCTAAAATGCCTCCTCAGTGCTATCGATGCCAGGAGTTTTTTCCACCACTCTAGGTTTTGTAATAGAGCACCTAGATGTCTTAAATGTTCAGGGGGTCATCTCACCTCTGAATGTAAAAAGTCCATTAAAACCCCAGCTAAATGTGCAAATTGCAGTGGTCCTCACCCTGCAAATTATTCAGGATGCCCCAAAAATCCCCATAACAACACAAACAACAAGAAGAAGCAACAGGTACCACATGTCCGACAGGTGAATACCGGCGCACGCGCCCAGAACACCACACCACCACAACAACTGTACTCAGGTGCAGTTAAGAAGAACACACAACATGATTCTATTGACACAGCAAGTTTGATGTCTCAGATGGCACAAATGATGCTTCAGTGGGGACAAATGCTGTCCATACTGCAAACTAAAATCTAAATCTTAAAACTCACACACACTCTCAGGTTTTTCTTGTAGTCTTTTTACTTTTTGCACTTAATTTCTACATTTTTCACTAATTTTTACATTACAACATCAATTGCTCTTCTGCGTCAGAACTGACTCAGTGGTGAACTCACTGCCCGCCCGCTCATATTGGTTGCCTCCTCTTTTTTTGCTAGGTGATCGTTTTCCTTCCTTGCGCTTCCTCCAGATTTCTCCCCGGTTCGTCCGCCTTGCGCGGCCACCTCGGAGCCAGTTCCTCTGCCCCCCACGCCGGGGGTTACTTGATTTTTTATTTTTCTTACATGGATTTTCTATTCTCCTCACACTGGGTAAAAGCGCTACGCGCTGTAGACCCGTAAATTCTAATTTTAGTTTTTAGTTTAGAAATAAAACGAAGAAAAAAAAGTGTTCTGTATCTGAGAAAGTGGAGGGTGGGTGTTAGCAATAATATAAACATTTTTCTGAAAATGAGAATAAAAAAAAAAGGCTCGTGCATGTGAAAAAAAATAATTTGCATTCCAACTGCTAAATATTTTAATTTTTACAAAGAAATACGTTTAGAAGTGATGATAGGAATTAACATGAAAGGAATAGGTTTAGAAGGTGAAAAAACAATTGACACTTAATATTACCATGTTTTTATTAACTCGCTTTCTTTAATGTTTGTCCGGGTGGAAGTTTGTAATTGATTTTAAACTGTGTGACTTTTTCCGATGAGCTAGAGACTTGAAATTTGGACCATAGCTCAGAAGTGGATGAAAATGCATAAAAATGTGAAAAAAGAAAAAAAAAACGAAAAGGAGGAATTTTATAATTTTTAGTCCATTATAAAAACATGGTACATTAAATTTTTTTTTAATTCGAACTTTTTCTTCTTAACACACTTTTATTTGTTTGACCTGTTCTATAGAGACGGAATCTAATATAACTATACGGGACTCATCCGAGGCCTCGTAAACGGAGAGAATGAATACACTTCAGACCCGTTAATTAATATCCATTGAAGAGCAAGACTAATTCCACATAGCCACGTAATTCCAGCTTCAAATATCAAACTCAAGGATAAATTCAACAATGAATAAATGATAGTTTAAAAAACTAAAAAACGCTTTTATAGTAGTTCGAACAAAAAATGAAAAATAAATTATAGTTTGAAAAAAACTAAAAAACACGCTTTTATACTGAATCGAACTAAAAAGTAAAAAAAAAATAATTCTTAATAAAGAATAAAATGATGAACGAGAAAAAGAATGTCATTGGGGTAAAAGCGTGGTGTGTTCTATAAATGTATCAATTGTTATAATTTCTATTCCGAAAAGCTGAATTTGTGTAAAAAATGTAGTACAAAGCACCCCACGCTTTTACCCCAATGACATTCATTTTCTCGTTAATCATTTTATTCCTTATTAAGAATTATTTTTTTTACTTTTTTGTTCGATTCAGTATAAAAGCGTGTTTTTTAGTTTTTTCAAACTATAATTTATTTGCTTTTTTTTTCTTCAAGTTGCTTATATAATTCTTGATGTCCTGCTACTCAAAACTTATGAAGTTTCAATGCACGCTTTATCTCAGGATCATGAGTAAGAAAATGTTGTCCCATACTTTTAGCACATTTCAACCCTCTCAAATTTAATTAGCTGTTAATAGTTGAACTACACCTTCGACTTCGTCATGATCGACTGCTTTATAATTCTAAACTGTCAGAAATTCGACCAAATCATCCTCATCCAAAGTGCACGAATCCCTAAATTTTTTTAGGATTCCGGTTAAAACAAAAAAATGTGTAAAAAAAATCGTTGAATTTGCATACTGTATTATTTTAAAATCATGTAAAAAGAGAGTTGGGTGTACTCCTGTCCAACACCACGAAAGCTCAGACCATAACACCACTACATCATCAGTGATTCCCTTCCATGATGTTGTATGGAGGGTACGGTTCTCTGGTTCTCCCAATATGTAAACACTTTCAGAATAAGTATTCAGATTGAATCTCAACTCCTCATTGAAGAGTACTTAAGGCCACAGGTCCTGTTTCTAAGAATGATGTTGTCTGCACTATATCAGGCGGGATGTATAGTGAAGGGATAGCAGACCATTGATCTCTCCTGGAATAATTTCCGTCTTCATTAACCCTTTCGTGGGGCTTGGGAAGATATTACTTCCTATCTACACTATCTGACAAAGTACACCAGTGGGAATCGCAAATCATATTATAATATATTGGTTTTGCTATTATAACGATGGCAAGACTAATTCCCGTTTCAGTTTTGCGCTACTGCATATAATCCAGAATTAATGGCATCTGTAACTCAGACAAAAGATGATACTGAAGAAACAGTACCTTGTCCAAAAGCTGTTGCTGTATATAACGCTGTCATGGGAGGGGTTGATCGCTTCGGTGAAAGAAAAGAAAGATACCACAAATAGGAAGAAGATCTGTGAAAGGGTGGCATCATATCTTTTATTTCTTATTGGCCTTGCCATCATAAATAGTTTCATATGGTGGCAAGTGAATAAAAGAAACATAAGTTTAGACCCCACAGCTAACATTCCTTATAGCATTAGCTCGTCAGCTAATAGACGAATATTCCTCAAGAAAAAAGGAAAGGACGCCCTGCTAGCTTCCAAGCAAAGAAGTGTGTAGTTCCGGATGATATGGGCGCTTAACCAGTGGGGGAAATCATTTGCCAAAGATGGTTTCCAACTATAGACGATGTTGGAAATGTAGCAGAAAGGGACAAGAAAAGAGGACCCGCTACATGTGTGCAGAATGTGATGTCCCCTTGTGCATTGCTACATGCTTCTTATCTTTTCATGGCAAATAATCACCCTTAAATTTAATTTTCTTTATGACGGTGAATGGTTCCATGGAAAGTATTCTTCCCACCCTTAAGATTTAAATGTAAACATAAAATTCGGCAAAATAAAATATATTTCCTTAAAAGCTATTGTTTAATTATTAATAAAGCATAAGAAACTGCGAGAAATTCAAACGAAAAATAAATAACCCACGAAAGGGTTAAAGCCTAGGTAAACAGTATATCTTGAGAAGGACGTAACAGAAGCAGTGGAGCATTGCGAAGAGCAGCTGTCATCCGCCTACTGAGGCTTACAGCTGAAGCCAATTAAGGGTCATCCTAGATTGTACTTGACCTATAACTGGTCTGATGGATATTTTCCCCGTTTCTTAGAACTGGTTCCAAAATCTTGAAACTCTATGGGACACAATGAAACCATTTTGCTATCTCCACGTGGGATTAGCCTACTTCAAATTTTTCAACTTCTCTTCCTTGTAAACCATTATCAAGGCATTGTGTAAAAAACGTTCATAAATAACTTTAATAAATGTGAGTAAAACTAAAACCGCACAGAATAGTGTTTGAAACACCTGTATATCAACAGTTTTTTTAATTTACATAGAATATAAGAGAGAGATTAAATTTAATTCAATAATTTAGAAAAGCAAACGTTCTTTGTTAAGTTAACTAATTTGAATTAAAAATACAATTGAACCTCCAAATAACGAACCTCTATTTTACGAATTTCTCTTTTTTCCCGAACTTTTTCCTGGAACCAATAACATTTTACTATTTATTTTGTAAAATAATCTCCGAATAGTTAAGTGCATTTTCTATTTAACAAACTTTTTCTTTTGTAATTTAATTTTTTACCTCTCTATTTTTAAATACAGTCGAACCTCCATATAACGAAATTCTATATTGCGAATTTTTCTATGTAGCGAACCTTTTCCTGGAACCAAGAATATATATTTTACGGTTTTCTTCATAAAATAACCTCCCTATGAATGAGTGAATGAATATTAACGTCCCACTGTTCAGCTACACGAGGGCTTTTGGGGACGGTCCGCGTAATTTTGAACCATGGTCAAGTGACGCGGACGACACCTGAGCTGGCACCCCCCTCTCCTAACTACCACAACCACACCAACGGGAGGACGTTTGAGCTCTCGACAGATTTAACGTGCATCGCTCCCCTACACGGCGGATCTTTAGTGGTACTAGGATCGAACCCATGACAAACTAGCCATGATCCGATGCCTAGACCACTCGGCCACCGCGGCCGTATAACCTCCCTATATATAGCGAAGTGCATTTTCAATATAACGAACTTTTTTCTTGAGATTTAATTCCCTCCCACCCCTATTTTTAAAGTTTTTCCGGATATTTCAAGTTACTCTCTCTTAGCACATTTTTTGGTAATCATAAATCTTGAACCGGTTTCTTTGGTGCCTAACTCCCCGAGAACAATAGAATTCAGGGCGTTTCATCCAAGAAGTACAACCTTTAACCCAGTTCTCAAAAAACATCTTCGATATTCCCTCCCACCTTCAGTGGAGTTGTATCATATCCTCGTGTCTTTGAACTAGTTTCCGTTCATGTGTAGTGTTGATCAGTTGTATTGGTAACTTCGTTTCTAGTAGCTCGCAAGTGCTTAAGCATCAAAGAAAAAGATTTAATTCTTCAGGAAGATGTTGACGTGGCAGTTTTGAAGTGGATACATACAATTCTCAAGATAAAAATGTTCTGATTTCTGGACCTTTTGTAATAGAGAAAGCTCTTCAAATTGTGAAGGCATTGGGATACGACCAGTTTCTAGGTAGCAATGGATGACTAGAAAAATTTAAGAAAAAACACGGAAAAATGTGTCTGAAGGGAATTTTGGTGCATTATAAAGATGTGAGTCGTCTTATAAAACAAAGTATTTTTTCCGACAAAAAAAAAAAACTGAATCAAAATTAACAGATTTTATGAGTAATTAAATTTAAGGACGTATGTGTTTAAAAATTCTAGTTATAAAATAATGTATGTTTAAAATTACTTATATGTTTTAAATTAGAAAATGTCAGTAAAATGAATTAATTTTAAAATAAAATTATTTTCTTTTGGAAAATACAATGTATTATTCCCTTACATTCTGTTTTCTCGTTTTCCTTGCACAGTTTTTCTTTCTTTCTTTGATGGGTAAGAATATAAAATAAATAGATATTAACTTACAAAAATGTGTGAATAATTACTTCTTTTAAAATATTGTGTTTATGAACTTAAAATTTGTTCGATGTGTTTTATACAGCATATTGAAAGATGAATCTCTATAAAACAAATTTTCCATATAACGAACTTTTTTTCTAGATTTAGCGACTTCTTTTTATAGAGGTCCAACTGTATTTCATTTATCGAACTATTCTCACTTTTAGCATATTTTATGGTGATCAATGATCTTGAACTGGTTTTACCAGAGGACTAACTCACCTAGAGCAAAGAAATGGCCGTAATTTTTCAAACAAAAAACTGAAATATAACTAATATATTATTTCAGTAATTAAATTTAAGGGCGCATGTGGTAGTGTATGCTTAAAATTACTGGTTATAAAATAATGTACGTTTAAAATTACTCGTAAGCTTAAAATTAGAAAATGTCGTTAAAAAATTCCTTAATTTTTAATATAAAATTATTTTTATAAAGGTCAAAAATGCTGTGCATTCCAGGCATTGTTTTTCTTCCCTAGTTTTCCTAGTAGATTTCTTTTTGATGGGTTACATATACAAAAGAAATTGATACTAATTTTAAAAAAAAATGTAAATAATTACTTTTTAAAATAATATATAATGTTTAGGAGTTTAAAATTTGTTTTATGTACTTTTTAACGTATATTAAAAGATGAATCTCTATTAATCGAATTTTCTATGTTACGAACTTTTTCTTCATGATTTAGTGACTTCGTTAATTGGAGGTCAAACGTACTTTGAATACACCACGAAAATGTGTTTATTCTCTTGTATATGTTAGTTATATTTAAAAAAAAATCATATTTGAACATACTTCTGCTTTTTCCATGTCCTCTAAAATTGGTCTTTTGTACTTTGGACTCTCTTTATAGACTGAAAAGATCTCTGATATCGTTTCGTCTTCATCGATTGATGCTCTTCGATTGATATCTTGGAATAATCGATCTTGAAAGATACACGCTTGCATTAAAATCAGTAAATCCAGTTCTCTTTTAGCTGTATGAAACTCATAAGTAACACATTTTATGCTTAAAAAAAAAGAATTCTGAATTTTATATTAAAAAATCAATTTTACGCTCAAGACTTAAATTTAATCCCAACATTAGATTTATTTTAACGAATAAATGAAAATAAAGGTTTATACATAATAATTAGAACTGTTGCAGATATAAACTGTCTAAGATACTGAACTCAAATTGTATTTAGAAAAAGATTCTATCTTATATCCACTATAAGAATTCTATTTTATATCCATTAGCCTAGGGGCCTTTAACCCATCACCCTCGGGGCATAAATGGCCTGCTGAAGGCATTTTAGTGGCCCCTCATTTGAATTTGAGGTACAAAAAAAAAAGGCCTTGTCTGTTTTTTGTCGCAAAAAAACGTCGTTATTTTTTTCTTTTATTCTTGATATTTAGAGCATGTGTTTGATCCTCCTTTGAGATAAAATTTAGTAAAATGACAAATTTTTCAAAAATTTCACTGTATTTTAATTAATTTTAAATATAAAAAATCTGACTATGCATAAAATCTCAGATACTTTCGGAAAAAAGACGAAAAAGTATTTTAGTTTGACTTCTATTTAACTTTTGAGAAAACGGTTTATGTATGTACACACACACACACACACACACACACACACACACACACACACACACACACACACACACACACATCACACACACACACACACACACACAGGGTGGCCATAATTAAACTGCAAGTGTTAAAGGGGTGCTGAGGGAAAACCACCAGGAATATTCCAGTGAAACTTGGTATCTACACGTTTCAGAACATGCGCAAGTCAAATATGCAAAGATTTAAAAAAAATCACCATTTTCACCCGATAGATGGCGCTGTGGAATGTTTCAATGCTTATCTACGGCATATATGCAAATTCTAAGCCCATCGAACAGTATAAAAACAAGATCATATTGAGTAATGATCAAACATGACTCTAAATAAGAAGGAACGTGCATTGTGTTAGCGACGGTGTATCATGCTGTCTTACTTGTTCAGCATGTGGTTGCATCTGGTAGTTCGCATATTGAGCACACCATGTGATAATTTCATTGAATAAATAATGGTTTAAGTGTTTTCTAAAGCGTCTTTATGTATTGTTTAATTTGTAATCTTAATTTACATTAATTTGTGATTACATGATACTGTAAAAATTCACTTACTGAAGCGAATTGTATGGAATTTTTTGATTAACTGTAAGTAATGTTTTATATTGTTTATATGCCTTTTAGAATGTCATTATGCTCTGTCTCTTGGTTTTGGAAGTTGTTTATACCACCCATGAGCGTTGAAATATGGTACATCGCCATCTATCGGGTGAAAATGGTGATTTTTTTTTCTTCGCATATTTGATTTGCACAAGTTCTGAAACGTGTAGATACCAAACTTCACTGGAATATTTCCAGTGGTTTTCGCTCCAGCACCCCTTGAACACTTGCAGTTTAATTATGGCCACCTTGTGTGTTATATATATATATATATATATATATATATATAACCTCCCATTTTTATATATTTATACATAAATTTCCTGCTTACAATATATTTGACAGTCGTGAGTCCCGCGGAACACAGCAAATCTATTGATGCTGATCATTTTAAAATTATTAATTTGATCCTCGAGAGTGAAAGGTTAAAGACCTCTCCATTAGCCAATACTTTGTATGTCATGAATTTTTCTTTTTTGAAATTTTAATGTTAATATGAAAGATATATTAGGAGATAATATTAACAATTTATGCCTAATTTCAGTCAATTTTGTTTTTATTTAAGTTTTGTTAATTACTTTAAGTTTATTTTTTTAAAGCAAACTTAATGCATTGAAATTTTTTTTTTCCAAAGGTGCATCTGTTCTTTTAAAAAAGTTTACAATTGAAAATACCAGAAAGCCATCTATTCTTAGGACTAAATGAAACAATGTTTGAAAAAGCATGAATAATCTGTTTTCTTTAGAGTAACTTTTGAGTGTGATAGAGTTTTACTTTAAAATCGGGTTCTTCCTCTATTTCTAAGACTTCTTGGAATAAGTCTTCCGCTCCCTAAAATTTCAAAAAATTTCATGTCATGTAAAGAAATATTGATTTAAAACACATTTCACACTATATAAAATTCTGCTGAACTTTTTAAAATAGGTATAACTACAATTTATATAAAAATGTAATAACAATAAGTGCTGTTATACTAATTAATAACTTACTAAAATGAATAGGGAATAAATTAGTTTTAGGGTGCAAGTATTTTTAATAGTACAAAAAGATTTACATCGCAGTCAAGAAATTAAAAATTCATTGAAGAAAACTAAAATTAATACAATAAATTATTCATAAATTTGGAACAAAATATTTTCATATATCTCTTATTCTATAATTTTCACTCTATAAGTCACTGGTAGAAGATAATTTAAATTTAAAAAAAACTATTGTATATTGATGTAAATCACAAAGAATAATTTTATCATTTCATCTGAAAGGTAGAGCGGCGATACGTCCGATCAATTGTAAGGAAATCACACCAGTTCAATTAAATGATAGCGAATTAATTAACTTATCAAATTTAGATCATTCATTACAATTAAAAAAGGTCAAAGTTCCTGATTCTGAGAATTATATTGCGATGTATCAACTGATACTGTACATCCATAAATACGTTCAAAAATTTCAGAAACTTTGTATTGATAGCGTTCACAATTTGGATCATCTTGAAATTAGAACTACGTCTAAATTAGTTCGTAATCTGTGTGACCTAGCATTAACAAAGATAGTACAGTTTGAGTTCTACAATGCATATGTTATCAACTTTCCTGCACAGGCATACGATTGCACCACTTCAAAAATTCCGTGACATATCGTCACAGTTTGATCAAGTTCATCTAGATCTAATAGGTGCACTTTCATCGGATCTACGTTTTGCATGACCGCAATTGATCACTTCATCAGATGGGAAGAAGCTACAGTTCTTTACATTAAAACATTGAGAGTAGCTGACGCTTTTTACTCAACCTGGATGGCTTGTTTTGGTGTTCCCTCTACAAACCCTACAGATCAAGGAAACGAATTCGAATCCTTTTTATTACAAACTCTTTCTAGATTACTTGAAGTACAGCGAATACGCACCAGGGCGTAACATCCTCAAAGCAATGAAATAATCGAAGAATTCCACCGTCCACTAAAGGCAGTAGTCATGTACCATGCAAATGAAAAATGAACAGAAATTCTTCCAACCATACTTATCGGCTTTCAAGCTGCACTTAAAGAAACTTAGGCTGCCTATCAATGGAATTGGTGTATTGCAAAACTAAGGCGGAAAGCAATCCAGTGCAATTTGTTGAATTACTGCAAAATTACCTGCTGCAACTAAAACCCAAACTCACATGTTCTTAAGGTAAAACAACTGTTTACCATGTGAATTACACATGTGTACACACGTGTTTGTGAGCCGAGACTCAGTTCCTCAACCCCTTCAATCACCTTATGACGGTCCATATCCTATTGTTAAACGTAGTGGTAAACTTTACAAAGTGAACATTGAAGGCAAGCCTACTTCTATCTCGATTGATAAACTAAAACTTGCGTTTATACATAATTTGGACAATACTCCTCTTCACATAAATAAGAGCGAACTAGAAACTAAGTCAAGCCTTCGTCAAACCTATTCCAGTTGTCGTGTTCATTTCCCTGATTATTTCATATCATCACATTGATACTGGAGGGCGAATATGCGGTGGCCTTCACTCCTAAATGATATAATTTTACTTTAAAACCAGGCTCTTCCTCTACTTGTTAGGGAACTAATTACTTTCCTACGGTCATGCAGTTTCGAGTGGGAAAGTACCCAAGACAAGATAGTACCGACACTTAAGTTCGAGGGCAAGTCAACCTTTCACTGAGAAGTGAGCAGCGAAGTTCCCCCGCCAATCTCTGCCTTCAAAGTCCACCGCATGAGGGGTGACAAAGCCCAATGACAGAATGGTATTCCCAGCCAAGTCCAAACAGAAAGGATTCTGCAACACGTGTCTCATTTGATGGCGTGACATATTCCACCTTTGAAGGGACTTGGAGAGGGAAGACCCACACACTCCGACAAACACTTCTGGACTCTCTCTCAGACTTACTATCAGCCTTGTTTCCAGATTTACCTGATTAGCTTGCCAGATCTTGCATCTACCATAACCTTTCAAGATTTCAGATAACGATATTCACAATTCGCCTTAAGCAGCCTTCATGTCAGTGATATGGCCTGTAACATCCATCCGACCTCCAAGACACACTGGAGGTTCGGAGAAGTATCCTTTATTTACTTTCATGATGCAATATCTATGTTTCTAATCGCAAATCCTTAAAAAATGAGACTCTTCACTTAATTATTAAGTATATAATCAATGATATTATAAACATGATGTGTTGATGCTTCGTCTTTGGCCTGCTATCTCTGTATCTTAAGATTTAAAAAATTTTAATCTCATAGTCTTAAAATTATTTTTACAATTTCTAATTTTAAATTGGAATTAAATAAATTTTATATATAATACAGAGTGGTCCCAAATTCATTTTCTCTAATGGGGCTGCGTATTGGTATTTTTTTACCTTTGCAGACCTAGGTCATTCCCCAAGAGCTGGTATCACTTTTTAATGCGGCACCATATAGGCGATACTAATTGCCGCAAGTAATTTTGACGCCCAGTTTCCTCCTCAGATGGAGGCACCTGAGCTCTGACGATGCGAATTGAATTTAGGAATTTAATTTTGCCGAGAGCACCCAAGCCAAACAGGCACTTCAAGGGATTTTTTACATGTCGCATAATCATACGACATGGCCGCTGTCGATTTTCTGCATCACGAAAATTCACCGACTTGGGCCGGGGTCGAACCCGCAACCTTGGGTGCAGAGGCCAGCCAGTGACACAAACCGACTACGCCAACCAGTTGGGATTACGTCAGCACAATTGCAAATGGCCCTTTCCCCTTCTGAGTTGCACCCTGTTGAGCGGTGGCTAGACATCTACTACCCCCTACCGGCAACGCAACCAACCGATATAACTACATTTCTCTTTTCTTTTATTTCCCATGTTTTCACTTCACAGGGTAACTTGCGCCCAAGCATTCTTAAGCCATAAATGATTATTACAATGCCCTGTATCTACTCTTAAAGCTTGAACCATGTAAGCTGGGGGTATATTGGAGCACCTAGTCCTTTGGCAGGACTCTAAATCTCCTATCGGGTAATAGTGATGCCTGTTACGAGTTGTTTTTGCCAGTGTAAATGGATAATTAGATTGAGAAAATTTACTTTGGAGAATTGAAAAAATTAAAGAGAAAATGCAGGAATGAGAGAGAAACTCTCATGAGAAAATAAAGATCTTAAAGTAGAGGGAGCGTTCTGATTGGCCGAGACAGGAGTTCGGCTAATTGGTATATAGAGATCTTAAAATGCGACAACCAATCAGAGCGAGCCTGCCGTTCAACAGAGTTGAACGATAGATCGGAGGGTGGGAAAAGTTAAAAGAGTATTAAAATAGGAAGAATATTACAAATTTATTATTGATCCAGAGGAGAAGTGTATGAAAAATTAAATTTAAACTACGCTTGAGCTGGAAACAGAGGAACAAATTCCTCTGACCAAACAGGTGAGTTTTTCTTGTGGGTTATTTGAGTTAGCAGTTTTTTCCATTTCTTTTAAAAGAGTTGGGAATAGGTCGAATATCTTTTTGATTTCCATGATGGCTTGTAGGAAGGTGAATTCAGTACTATTGTTTTGGGTACTATTAATTATTTCCTGGGGAAGGGGCTTTCTTTTTGACTGGTTTTATTATTATTGAATGTCGAGGGATCACTCCCGCATGCTGCCATCTGTTGTTGGTTTTTGGAGCTTGCAACTTGAGCGAAACTCAATCCGGGAACGAATTCGGGACCACCCCGTATAATATATAATAAAAATTAATCATATTTTTTTTATTTGGAATCGATATTGTTATTGATCAGAATTGATTCAACGTTAACTCAATGAAGATTAAGAACATAGTTTGTGTTGGTAGTATTATCTAACTATGTTATAATTTAATTTATAACACTTTTTGGTTATAAACTTGATTTGAATTACATTATCTGGCATTGCCGTATTAATACACTTTTTCTTAAAAGATATGTGATTTTTTAACCGGTATTTTCCTGACTTTGATCTTCTCTCAGATTTCTATTTTTTAACTTCGGAAATAAAAGCTATGAAAAAAAAACAGGTTTATTTAATTCTTATATAAAAGTAAAGAATGAACACTTACGGATTCCTCACTGTCGTCAGAATAACTTTCTGTCTGTAATGAGATAAATAATGTTTAGAGTTCTACTATTTATTTTATTCACATGACTCAAATATTCATAATTGTTAGTTGCTTGAAAATGTAAATATTAAAACACTCTTTGCACTTCTGCTATATGTATAGCAGCTTGCCTTATAGGAATAAGAACCACAGTATGGCCAAGTCGAAAACTTTAAGACTTCCTTAAAAGCACAGTTAATCATTGTCTAAATTGCTTGTTTTTTTTTTATGAATGAACAGAAAAAAACTATACTGTATTCAGTTTATTCAATAAAGTGTATGTAAATTGACTGAGATAATTCTAAAATAAAACCAATTAATTTTTTTAAAAAAAGTACACACAACATACGTTTTAGATTAATGAAATTCCTTTTATATTATAAACTAGCTTTTACCCACGGCTTCACTCGCATTGATCTCTTCTCGTTGATGATTCGTCATGGCAAAATCTTCATCATTATCATTAGAAAGTAAATAAAATAATATAATTCTTTTATTGCTTGACTGAGACCATTAAAATTTAAACATTCTAAAACTGAGCTTAGTTTAAAAAACTGAAAACAATCTTTGTTATAATAATCAACAACAAAAATTCAATAACTTAAATTATTAATATTTTAAAAAGTTGAAAGTATCTACGTTTAATATATAATTCCTCTTTAAAAGACCTAAAACAGAATATTATTCTAAGATGTTTTTGTATATTGTATTATAGTATCTTCCGTCAGTTGCAAACATGTGAAGATTCAGGCATTGGACACACACGAACAGGCTACATATAATTGGCCAAGGGAAAAGCATTGCTTTTCCATATGCTGCAATTATTTTCCCTGCTACCTGCAATATTTGCCCTTGCGTTTGTTAATAGAAACAGCAAAACTGAGTTTGATTGGTCATTTAACTCCTTTGAATTGAAACGGTAGGTCAATGGAGATAATTGAAATTCGAGGTGTGATAACACTTTCCCGTTTCATGACACCTGTTAAAATAAAGACACTAGGTACATTCTACATCAATTTTGTGATTCGAAGCCTTGTTCCAACATAGTCCAGGAGCATCGAGATTTTACATTTAGCTTTAACTGAAGTTTATGTGAGGGTACACGTGAAAGTTTAAGCGAATTTAAAAACTCCGTGGGATATGAAGTGCTTTGTTTTTTTATGTATGATTGTATTCATTGATAAATATTTCTTTATCCTACCCCCTCCCCAGCACGTCGTTTAAATTTTCAATGTTGATTTTATTGACAATGTCATTGTTAGGCGATAATATTGATCTTGCGCACAACAAATGATCACAACTTAAATTTTGTTGCAAGAACGGGTAAATTTCAGCAATAAGATCTACATCATTTTTTTACTCAATTAAAAAATTCTCTGAAAAGTAAAATATAACCTCCAACACATCTGCTTCCAAACATCAATCACTGATTTTTAATTGCGTTTTTGCATTATGTTCCGAATTTATGTCGTTATGATGATACAATCTCATATTCGTTTTCACACTGAATATTTTAAAGTTGCCCATAAGTTTGATTATTTAATATAGGTTTTGATTTCATCTTTCGATGTACCCCTTTGGATAACAATTAGAGCTTTTTTTGTCAGAAATCACCAGCCAATATAAAAACTACCATTCCTCCCATAATATCTGTAATATCTCGTAAATCCTGAGGAGTCCGATTTAACGCTTCTATAGCTTTCTTGGTAGGCATCGTACTTTCATCCTACACTAAAAGTTTACATTGTCGAAGCATCTTGCCTCCAAAGTTATTTTTGTTGAAATTGCAGATGGGTGAATCTTCATGTGCAATATTCAACGGTAATTGTAAAACGGAAT